>OU427017.1:595000-610000 GCA_911387935.1 Dolichovespula saxonica | reverse complement strand
TGCGTCGCCTCGTGACAGGATGGTCACGATCCGGGACGGCCACCGCCCGTTGTCCAGGATCCAGGAGCAAGGAGGTAGTATCTTATTATCCTATCCGAGCGAGCACACACACACACGGTGACAGCCCTTATAAGGGTCGCCGTTCCTCAGGCCGTACACGCGATAGAAAGAGCAAGAAAGAAAAAGACAGAGAGAGAGAGAGAGAGAGAGAGAGAGAAAAGGTTCGAAGTTGCTGCTTCGGAAGCTCACTGGCTACCAGAAAGCGAGCGAGAGCGAGCTCTAGTACAAAAAAAGTACCATCCCCATTAACATCGACCGGGCTGCTCGTTACAATGCGTACCCGGTAATAGGCCATTACATCCGCGATGTGCGTAAAACTTTCGATATCATCGTCTTTACCCCCCACCCGCCCTAACCCCTCCCTTTTGCTCTCCTCCCAACCTCACCTCACCTCATCTCATCTCATTTCCCTTCACCGCACCACTCTTTATCTTTCCCCCCCCCTCTCTCTCTCTGTCTCTCTCTCTCTCTCTGTCTCTCTTTTCTTTCATCTTTTTAATCTTTTTAACATTCTTTCCTAGTCTATTTTCTCAGGACGAGAGATCCACGGTTTTGTATACCGAGCTCCCTGAAATTCGCATTTTCTTTGCGTCTAACCGCAACTGGTAAATAAGAAAGAGGAAAAGAAAGAGAGAGGGAGAGAGAGAGAGAGAGAGAGTGAAGGAGAGGGAGATAAAAAAGATCGTCGTCGCGTTCGTACGATTCGTCGATCATTCTCACGGATGCGACCTTGAACCTGCAGCCGCCTCGGTTGGTCGATGTATGCGCGAGCCGGTGTTTCTACTTTCTTGGGTGTTAATCACAGCCAAGGTCACCCGGACTTCCCTCGACTGTGTGCG
Organism: Dolichovespula saxonica; assembly: GCA_911387935.1. Taxonomy (NCBI): domain Eukaryota; kingdom Metazoa; phylum Arthropoda; class Insecta; order Hymenoptera; family Vespidae; genus Dolichovespula; species Dolichovespula saxonica. The sequence goes on along the minus strand of OU427017.1, from coordinate 609,101 downwards.
AGCAAGTAAGAAGGAGAGAAAAGCGAGATAGATAGATAGAGAGAGAGAGAGAGAGAGAGAGAAAGAGAGAGAGAGAGAGAAGTGCGGCCGAATAAGAGATGGAGTAAAAAAGAAGATACATGCGAAGTTGGCCACCGTCGATGCGTTACCTTCTTCTTTCGAAACGAACACTGGATCTGTCGCGTTATTCTCTCTCCCTCCCCTCCTCCCCTCTCTTTTTCTCTCTCTCTCTTTCTCTCTCACTCATTTTAAGGAGTCCGTTTTAATCACGATCGTCGGAAAGATCGGCGCGATCATGATCCATCGATCGCCCAGACTCGACGTGTTTACGCGTCCTTTCTCGTCGTTACCTTATGCTAATCGATACCTACACCTGTCCGGCGACGTGCCTCGACGTTTAAACGGCTCCCCCATGTGAATTATTCGAGACCGAAAGTGGCGGGCACCGTCTTACGTCTCCACTTTTTTTTCTTTCTCTGTCTCTTTCTCTCTCTCTCTCTCTCTCTCTCTCTCTCTCTCTTTCTCTCTTTTTACTTTTTGTTTTTTTCTCTTGCCGACCACGAGATTCGCCAACGTTGCTATAAGGCATCTCTTCTTCTAGCTGACGACGCTAGATCATCTTGGATATATCGTAAAGAAGAAGAAGAGGAAGAAGAATTTCTTCTTTTCCATGACTTTTACCGTTGAAATATGTTAAAAGACGAACAGAGAGAGAGAGAGAGAGAAAGAGATTTATCGATCACGAGAGCAACTTCTTCTTTCTCTTCTACTTCACGCATACCTACCTACCTTTCTACCTACCTATCTACCTACCTACCTATGTACCTAGGTAGGTACCTACCTACGTACCTATGGTGCACGAATCGATAGAGTCCTCGAGAGTTCGTTAGAATTATTAGAAAGCGGAGAGTTATCGCGTATTACGTAGAGTGCGGCGCAACTGCAGTTGCCGTCCGTTACGATGAGCTACGGCAAACGTGGATCGACCGTTACGATCGGATTAAATGTGTCCCGAGTTCGACCTTAAATCTACTAAACACTCGAGATATCGATTTAAGATTGCCCGGCCGTTCGTGGAACGATCTTTTTAACCGATCGCTAGAACGAAGTTGTAGCGCATCGCCGGCGTGTTCCGATCGTTTAAGAACTTCACCGATCGCGATATTTCATGCGATCTGGGTCTATAAAGATTTCAGAACCGAACTCGTCCGTTCTATCATCTTCGAGGATGTTATCGGGGATCTTAAAATCTCACTGCTACGAACGAGATTGCTGTATCTCTCTGGTTTACGTAGCCGGAAAGGGGATGTTTTTCTTTCGATTTTCGAGGACGTCGAAGGAGTCCACTTATTAAATGGAAGAAGGAGGTTAACGTTCCGCGTCGATCCGCATCTCCGAGGTAAAAATTCGAAGGATTCAGAAAAGCCGGATCGGTCGGAAACGTGTCTCCAGAAAGACGGTCTAATTTACTCGGCTGTCCGCCCACGGGTTCGCGGAACTGCAACCTTATCAGCTCGTTAGTTTTCGGTACCGCCGGTAGCATTCAAACGAGCCTTCGGCCAGGATACTACTCTCCCTTTCTCTCTCTCTCTCTCTCTCTCTCTCTCTCTCTTTCTCTCTCTCTTCTTTTCTCTCTTTTCTCTTGCTCTTTTACCTTCTCTTACCGGCGAGAGAAACGCGTTACTTCGAGGGTAGAGTTGCAGGAATGGGAAAAAGAAAAACAGAGAGAGAGCGAGAGAGAGAGAGAGAGAGAGAGAGAGAGAGAGAGAGAGAGAAGAACGAGCGTGTGTGAACGAAAGAGAAAGGTAGAGAGGACACTGTGCGCCTCGTTGGCTCGGTAATGATCCTTTCGTGGGTCATCAACGGTTGCGCCGGTGGGACGTACATGTGCACCATGGGATCAGTGAGGGATGGAGGAAAAGAGAAGGAAAAAGGTGAGAGAGAGAGAGAGAGAGAGAGAGAGAGAAAGAGAGAGAGTAGAAAGAGCTACAATGGTGGAAGGGCGAAACGTTGGTTTGAGTGCATTATATGCAGAATAGGGTACACCATAGTGCGCTTCGAGTGTACGGACGTAGAAAAGGAGAAAACGACGCTCGAGACCGGTAGAAAAAGAGAGAAAGAGAGAAGAAGGAGGGTGGGAGAGTGAGAGGTAGCCACTGGGCAGTCTCCTCGCGCCAGGATTTATAACATGGTGCCTTTACTCACACACCGGTACACCTGACTTATGCAAAGCAAGGACCCACGTCCCCTCACGCCCAAATAAATGTCACCAAGAAACAAAAACGTTCCTTCTCTCCTGGCGCTGGCCCGGTTGGGCAGGCCCGTATCCTCGTTCACCGGGCCCTACGATCCTCGTTGCGAACTTACGAACGTTCTCTCTCTCTCTCTCTCTCTCTCTCTCTCTCTCTCTCTCTTCCTATCTTTCTCTTACTTATTCCCCGGAGGAGGGCTGCTCGCGCGTACTCTACGACGGAGCGAGAACGAAGAAAAAGGGCAACCATATTTCAATGACGTCATCGGTACAAAAGCATGCGTGCGGAGGACGGCGAGGAGAACGCGAGTCAAGGTGGAAGGGAGAGGATCGCAGGACCCGGCCGGATTTACTCGCGCGGTGACAAAGCACCTGCTGTCCTGCCGTGCCTTGCTCTCTCGCCTTCTTCTTCCTTCTCTTTACTCTCCATCTCTTCTTCGTCTTTCGATCGCGCGATCACCCTCCCCCGACTCCCCCCCCTTCCTCTTTTCTTTATCTCTCCGGTCTTTTTCCTTTTCTACTTCTTCTCTTTTCTCCCTACCTTCTCCTCTTTCTCCTCCACTCTCAACCCCTTTTCCTTCTCTTTTCTCTCTCTCTCTCTCTCTCTCTTCGCATCCTGTTATTCGTTCTGGTATCGTGCTGCTGCCGTTGGCTGCTGTTGCCGCTTCGATATGGAACTTCCCATTGTTCGTTTACGCTTTCAGATCGACGAGCCTCTTCTTCTCTTGCGTTCTCCTGTCTCTCGCGCCTATTTTGTTGCCCGTGCCCTCGTCGACGCTATCTATTCTTTATTCTTACGTTAGGCCTTTTGTTTTGACTCTGGAATACCTTCTTACCTTTGGACACACGAGACAAGGAGAAAAGGTACCGAATCCTTTAATGGATGGAATAATAATTGTATTTCTTTCGTTTTCTTTTACCGATCGTATCCGATTAAGATCTAAAAAAAAAAAAAGAAATGTTACGTCGTCTTTCCTATTACGTTAATTCAATTATATACGTTCGAAAAGCTTTCCTTTTTCTTTCTCTTGTTTTCCTGTTTTTGTTTCTACTTATTTATCTTTCATCTGTGTCGTTCGTTCGTTCGTTCGTTCGTTAGTTTATCCTTCGGAATTAGAGAAAGGTAATATCTTTCTTTTCGCGCTCGTCTAAATTATCCTCGAACAAGATTCATTGTCGTTCGAGATATAACTTAAAGAAGATTTTTCGATGGATATGCGAAAATAGAGGAAAAAGAAGAATATAGAAAGGAAAAAAAGAACAATTGTAAACGAGGACTCAACGGGAAGAAACGAGTATGAGCGAATTAACGAAAGAAGGTGGAATTCCGTGCACGAGATTCCAAAGTACCCTTGGCGCCATCTAACAGAAAGTCTTTCAAACGAACCGTAACCGTGGTTTTACTCGTTTGATGTCCGCCCCTCGCCCACCGTGGGTAACTCCCACACGTCGGTTTGCCTTCCGCTGCTCTTATTTTCGACGATCCTTACCTGCTTCTGACGGGTGATAGAACGCCGACGAAAATATTGAGCATTTCCACGAAATAGCTGCCAAACCCACTCGCATCTTTTCTCTTATCGACAGATCCGGACTATCCGCAGGATAGCATCGTTCGGAATCAACGAACGGGGAGATAAAATTTTAAATATCTAACAGATGGGACCTCGATTCGTTCCTAAACGTCTAAAACTAACAAGGACAACGCGCGATTAATAAGACTTATCCCAAACTCATATTCATATTTTATTTCTAGATCTTTTATATTTATTCTTTTTTTTTTTCCTTTCTTTTTTTCTTTCTTTCTTTTAACGTCGATCGTAAGTACAGAGCAACAAAAGCCTTCATCCTCCGAGAGATTTATTTTTTCATTTAAGATCATCGTAACGATTCAGTCGTTCCTTTTTACTATCTTTTTATTTCTTTTTTCTTTATTTTCTTTTTTTTTTTTTTTCTTTTTATTTATAGCGATCGATCGAACAACATTAAATTTCCTCCTTTCGTTTTCGTTTTGTTTTGTCTTTTTTTTTTTTTGTTTTCTTAACTCTATAGAAAACATCGTACGAAACGACGTATAGGCCGATTAATTTCTTTCGTAGGAGAATTTTTATACGCGTCAAAAGGACGAAAGAAAGATTCTAATACGAAAGACGTGGTGGTTCGGGGTCTTCGCGAGAGCTCACGCGGTGCCAGCGGACCGGGTGAGCCGTCGAGCCGGTGCACAGCCACTGATGAAGATAACGCCAGTCCTCCTTTGAATTACGAGCAGGGACCGGCAATAATAAATTCCAGCAAACATTCATTTTCGTACACGCAACTTTATGTCGTCCTTAGCCGGACTAAGCACTCTCCGCCGATGTCATTTAGCATCCCGGTGATGGTCCTAATAGTCGGCTCCTTTCTCGGCCTCTCGGACAACCCCCACTACCCTTTGGGATTTACGCTACGACATCGGACCTGCTAGCGTGCTCGTCGATGATACCTCTATTTGCTTTTTGTGAATCCGCAGAATATCATTTGTGAAAGAAAAAGTATCGCGGAGACGTTACGACCATATACCCAATAATCCTTGATGTTAATGTCGACAAATTTCTTTCTTTACCTACCAATGCAAACTATTTGCCACGTTGTTCCAACGCCTTGTAGGTAAAGTTTACTTGGGACGATGTCATTTACTCCAACCCGATACGAGCGTTCCACACAAAAGTTATCAGAACTGTCGAGTAGTTTCGAAGATTATTGTGCCTTTTTGGGAAGCTTCAAATCTCAATTAAATAACGACGGTTTCGGTATCGATTTACTTTCTTCAACGAATAAACCAAAGATCGAAAAGATGGCGGAAAATATAGTAGAGAAAGAGGAGAAAGAGGAGGAGGAGGAGGAGGAGAATGAGAAGGATGAGGAAGAAGAGAAAGGAGTGGGAGGGTCACGAGAGCTAGCGGAGGTCACGGAATCCTCGTTCCTCGGAGATCGGTATCGGTACCTCTCTCTCTTCGAGTCGTGCACTCGCGGCAAAAAACAGCGGAGAAACATTTTCGCACTAATTGGAGAGCACTTATCGGGGAGGGCACAGAATCGTTTCCACGGAATCGTGGATCTAGCACGGGGCGGTTTAGTTGCAACCGAACGATCGAAAGATCCATGAAAAGCGCAACGACGCCTAACCAGATAATGCAGATAAGCATGTGGAAACGTAAGACTCCGTTCTGATTTAATTGACCACACCATTCTAGTTCTTTCGTTCTTTCTGTCCTTCTTTCTTTCCTTCTTTCCTTCCTTCTCTCGTTCTCGGCTCTTTTTATTTCTATCAGGAGGATTAAAAGAGAGATCTCGCAAGTAGGAGAGAAGGGACGGGTGAGGTTCAGAAAGCCCCAACGAGGGAACACCCGCGGCTGCGGCCAATCGCCTGGCCACGGCAACCTGGCCGATGGTGGAGGCCTTGCTGGCACGATGGACGTACCAGAATTATGATCTCCTCGCACGAGAATCGCGAACTCGCTACGAGTTTCGCGCGCGAAGCGAATTTATATCCTACTAGAGCTTTACACTTCCACTGAGATCGAGTCGCCCAGTTTGCCTCCTACGACAGATCTTCTATCTTCTCGACGTCGATACGATTTCTAATCTTCTTCTTCTTCTTCTCTCTTTTTCTTTATAACCGGACTAACGGCTATAATAACGTAATATAAAGAAAGATTTTACGAGGGAACCGAATCGATATCGATCGAATTAGACGTCGTTGTTAGAGCATCCACCTCCAACGAGACACCCAATGAAAAAGAATGAGTGAAGATACGCAGTGGAAATTATTATTCGAGAATCACAGTCGTTCGGAGGAAAATTAAAGATAGTACGCCGGATAGGGAGGACGTTTTCTCTGCAGGTAGGTAGGTAGGTAGGTAGGTAGGTATATAATATCCTCGAGAACAAAATGCAAAGTCACCAAGGTAAAGTAATAAAAGCGGGGGAGGGTGTGATGGGAGGTAGGTGCGAGGGAGTCGAGCTGAAGCAATCCCGTCGAAACAAACGTTTTAATCCAGAAAACACGAGGGACTCTCGAAGGTTCTCTCTCTCTCTTTCTCTCTCTCTCTCTCTCTCTCTCTCTCTCTCTCTCTTTCTTACTCATGCACACACTCTCTCTCTTCTTTTCTCTATCTCTCTGTCCTTCTATCGGCCGCGGTTGGTCGCGCGCGCGAATATCTTGGGGTAGTAGGTAGGTATGCGTGGGTGTCGAGCGACGACGTATAATTTAAGACTACGAACGCAACGATTCAATTTCACAAGACCGCGCGCCGGAGCCACGGTGCGCGTATAAGCAAAACCAGGCGGAGAGTCCAGCGAGGAGGAAATAATCTCTTGATTTGTGCCGCGAATAAAATCGCTCGATTCATTTTCGTCGGCGTGTCCTCCGCGCTCGTCCACCGGCCCTCCTTCCCTTCTCCTCCATCTATCTCCCCCTGCGTCTCACCCGGTTCACACCCACCCCAACCCCGTGTCCCTTAGTCTACCTTATCTTCTCGCGAGAACCTTTCTCCGATGAGGAAAAAAATGGAAAAGTTGTAGTAGCACGGGTTCGTTCAACGACGACGACTACGACGACTACGACGACGACTACGACGACGGGCTTTGCGTCAAAAGTTCTCGAGAACTCGCCGCCTACGATGACTTCGATTCATTCTCGGCGTCTCGTATCGGTCCCGCATTAAAGCGTAAGCGTAAACGTTATTACGTCTTCGGTATTATATCCGCGGAATCAGGGATACGAGACAATTCAAGTATTAACGTAAAGAATATTTCTTTATTTTTCTTTTAAAGGGTCGAAACGAAGCGTAGATTATCACGAAAATAATAGTCAGGCAAATTCCAAAGGACTACGAGGCTTTTCAGATAACTCTGGCCCCCTCGTGCCGTTATCCCTATCGCTTAATATACGAGCCGCGATGTTAGATATCTTTGGTAAAGGGTATTCGAGAATATCGGGTTAAAGTGCCGTTCAACATTCATACATTCCTTTTTGATTAAACGAATCGTTGCAACGTAAAGTCACTTCCTCCAAGTCGAAAACCTCATTCTCGTGGATCGAGCCAGGATTTGACGATTTTTCCCGTATTTCGAGAACGAGTTTAAGGTTCTAAACGAAATGGAACGTTTACGGGTAGCCGTAATGTCAGACGACAGTTCAAAATAATTCGATTGGCAGCACGGACTCGATTTAACGTGAGAACCGGACCAGACGCTGGCAAGGTGAGGCTGAGGCATATCGAAAGGGGGAACGAAGAAGGATAGGGTGGGAGGGGGCCGTAAGATCATCGTGTCATATATATATATATATATATATATATATATATATATATATATATATATATAAACACACGTATAGACGATACACCGTGGTAGCTCACGATACACGGATACATAGAAACAGATACACACGCAAACTGAAAGAACTCTTATACGTAGTTCGGTGTACATACATACAAACACACACACACACACACACACATATACACACGTACGTATATGCGTGTATGTATATACACCCAGCGAGACGCTCTACCTCGTCCGGGCTCATATAATTGCTGGCATCCATAACGCTGATGTATTTATGGCATTAACTCGCCTCTTTCTCGTACGCTGCCGCCCCCGACCCACCCCGCCGGGAGAGAGACGGCCATGCCCGTAGCCGTCATGCAACCACAAGTAGAAATAATTGGTTGAAAACAGCGCGCTCTTAGGCGGCAATATATCCAGCTTACTCCCCGCTGTCGCATCGCTTAGATCACTTCCCCGCCACCAAAACTCGCAGCCAGCACGCCCCCTTCGTTCTCCACCTCCTAACCCTTTTTCCCTTTCTCTATCTCTCTCTCTCTCTCTCTCTCTCCCTTTCTCTTTCTCTCGTTCTTTCTCCACCTTCCTCGACGATCCTCTCCCACTTTCCTTCGACTCCTTCGACCGACGCCTTCAACCTTCGCCGTTTCGTCCTTCGTCCTTCTTCTTCTCCTTCTTGGTTCCCCTGATTTCTCGACACGTCCGAGACCCCCCCCCGCCCCCCTCCCTCCCTCCCTCCGTCACCTTCTCCTCCTTCTTCTCTCCCCCACCACCCGCTCATTTGAATAGCTTTTATTTATGAAAATTGAATTGAATGCTTCTCATTTATGAAGGTAATTGGTACCTGTCACGAGTCCTGCCGTAGGATATCCCACTTTATACGCGGATAAGCGGCGATAATTATTCTTGCAATTGAATTTATTTCTATAAGTCTCGTTTTCTCTCTCTCTCTCTCTCTCTCTCTCTCTCTCTCTCTCTCTCTCTCTCTCTCTCTCTCTCTCTCTCCCTCCCTCTTTATCTATCTCTATTCGAGCGCTGCTAACCTCGGCCGATCATTCAGCTCCCGTCGGTATATGTCGCATGCTATGGGGTTGCTAGCGCAGATCGTTGGGGAAGAGAACAAACACATCGTAGCGGCTTCTTAGAACACTCTGCGATGGCGCTCACCTCGTACCAACTCGTACGAGCTTCTTGTCGTTGCCGTTTCTTCCCTTATCGCGATTATATCAACGGTGTTCGCCTTTCGCGATAGGGTAGGTTGATCTTCTATCGGCCGACGAACGGAAGCATCCTTTATTCGAGCCTTCTTCGAGTTTGAATCGATTTTCTTTTTATTTTCTTTTTTTTTTTTTTTTTAGAAGAACTTTACAAGGAAGGAAAGAAAGACAAAAAAGATTATATAATAAATTTATATATATTCAAATAATGTCGTACATTCGTGAATCATATCGTTTTATCATTAATATTTAAGATTTAGGATATTGTACGAAAAGGAATAAAAAAAACAAAATAAACGAATACTTACACACGTCTAAATTTGTTGTAATATTGTTATAATACGAATGAATTCAGATAAGTAGACGTATTCTACACCCCTCTTATAACTTAAACTTTGATTATGAGATGAGCACTATATATATATTCATATATAATAAACATACGTATATGTATAGACGAAACCAATCATCAATCTCCAAGACAGATTTCCATGTTGTACCAACGCGATGGAATCCGGGAACGAGCAGAAGCAATAGGACTAATGCTAATCTTCGATGAGTTATCGTTGGTATTCAGAGTCATACCGATAATCTACGCGCCATGTAATCAATTATCGACGTTATCGCGATAATTTATAATTAGCAGCCTCGACATCGCATACGACGCGTTTTATCGTCGTCGGGAGCGCTTTCCCTAAGCGCTTTCTCGCCCGATAATTTCACTCGTTTGTTCGCGCTCCCGATATTTACCGATTTTGCTTCGCCTCTCGGCGATGGCCACTTTATCACAATGATCGAGAACGCTCGGTCTCGGTCTCGGCCTCGGTCTCAGTCTCAGTCTCAGTTTCAGTCTCAGGCTTGGGCTCGGGCTCAGGCACGAACGCTCGCGAGCGCACCCTCACCCTCACCCGCGCCCGCGATAAAGGGCCCATGTTCTGCGGCTCTTATTTGCGATAGCAACCCGGGAATCTTCGTTTATCGAAATCGAAATCGAGCCAAGCCTCGGCCGTAATTTCTAACGTTTTATCGCTCATCGAACTTCATAGACTAGGATGGTTAGACGCCCCGTAGAAATCGAATGGTACTTTCGACGTTGGTAATATACGCGACTCCATTTTCCAGTAGTTTGTTCCTATGTTATACAACGAGCGTTCTCTCCTCGAAGAGAGATTCTCGTTATTTCGAAGGGAATACTTTTTTTCCTTTCTTTTTCTTTTCTATTCTTTTCTAATTCCTCGAGAGTGATATGGTTTAAAAAAAAAAAAAAACAAGAAAAAAAAAATAAATCTTTCATGAATTTTTCATAGATCGACGGTACGATAAGATGGTAATGGTTCATACGGACGAATAGAGCCGACTGCTCACGATCTCCTCCCCGTTCTTTCGTATTACTTTTCGCAGCCACAAAGAATACCTCAAGGGGGCTGGAAGGTGGTAAGGGGGGAGGGGAGGGGAAAGGGAAAGCAACCCTCGAAGCGTATTCCGGTTCTCTCCGTATATTAAAGTCCCTTTACCGATATTGTCGCGCTATTACCTTTCAAATCATGCGCCAGCCAAGCAGACAGCAAAGGTTAGCAAAGAAATAGATATCGATCGATCGGAGAGTAAACTATCTACTATACCTATATAATATTCAACCATACTCGAAAAGAGAGAGAGAGAGAGAGAGGGGGAGAGAGAGAGGAAAGACTAGCCTAGAAAAGAACGTCAGATTTTATTTTACCATCAACCATCCTACATAGGTATTTATCTCGCTTTGTAATACGTTGAACGGGAAATACGCGATATAAATAAAATAAACAAAAAATAAGAAATAAAAAGATAAAGAAAAATATAAAAAAGAATAAACATTCTTTTGCCAGCCCGCCTTCGTCGAATGGACGAAATGCTCCCTTTCAGTGCCTTTCGGTGGATCGAAAAGAGAGAAAAAAAAAAAGAAAGGAATAAAAGCAAAATTTGCCTTTTACCTTACATAACGTAATGCATCAACATCGTAAACACAAAATATCTTCGTTTGAAACTCGCAATATCCACGTCGTTTTCTCGCGAAGAGGAAGAAAAAGAAAAAAAGAAAAGACGAAAAGAAGAAAGAAGGAAGGAAGGAAGGAAGGAAGGAAGGAAGGAAAGAAGAAAAAGTAGAGGATAAAAAGAGGAAAAATAAAAAACTCGTCGCAAAGTTAAAACGTCGTCGTATGCGATTAAAGGAATAATCATCGTAGCCTTATCCCTCTCAGTCCCCGGATTGCTATCCAGAAAGAAGTCCGCAAACGAACCGAGCCCAGAGGCATTTTAAATCCAGAACGACGAAACTAAGTTTCACTATCGACGTCGTTATTAGCATCGTTACTACCAACTCCCGATGGACCCCTTTCTCTCCCTCTCTCTCTCTCTCACACACACACACACACTCTCTCTATCTTTCTCCCTCATTTCGTATCAGACTCTCATACGAGAACGGTGCACACATCTGTCCGGGATACTATGAACCGTTATCGATTCTCGAATCCTCGGTAGCTAACGCGACCGAGAGAGAGAGAGAGAAAGAGAGAGAGAGAGGGAGAGAGAGAAAATAAGAAGAAGAGGATGGGAAAAGATCGGTGGAAGAGTATCAGGTTTCAGGAACGATCAAAGGAATCGGCACGGGACGAACGTCCATAATTTTAATACCGCTGCCATCGCTTCTGATTACCGTCCTGAGTCCTTTTCTTTCTTTCTGTTTCTCCCCCTATCTCTTTCTCTCTTTCACCATCTATCTATCTTTCTCTTTCTTTTCGGAGGTACTTGGGTACATCGTGAAGACATGGAATGAGGGAAGAACTCGCTGGCACAAAAACGGTCCAATCGTTGTCACGTAACGAAAAAATTATCGTTCCCTGATTGCCGCGTAATGCGTCTCGACAATTTCGCCGACCCGAGAGGCGTCCGAGTTTATCGTCTCGTCTTATTAAAATCGCCCGGTAGCACGGACACGAACGATTATTCCATTGCCGATCGTAAAACCATCGAGGAGACCGCGACGTCCTCCGTATCGTCGTCATTCAGGTTCGTCCTCTACCTACTTGGCGTACGCTTACTCTAGAGATCCCGAAGATATCCTCTTGATCGTGCCGACCGATAACGGATCGATCTTTACGACCGATTGACTTACTTCGATTTTAACTCGAAACGGTCGATAAGGGTTGATGAGTACGATTTGAAAAAAAAAAAAAGAAAAGAAAAATATTCTTCGACTTTTCAGCGATATATATTTAGGTAATGGTTGAAAGTAAAGAATATATATCTATTCGTATCTAGAGGTTTGTTGAGAGAAAGACAAAGAAAAAGAGAGAGAGAAAGATTTTCGACGAATCGATTCGCTCCCGATAGATCTCGTTAATATCTAGATGAACATATCTCGAGCAATGGGATGGGAAGAAAGTCTTTCAATCATATCGCCATTCGTTTTAATCCTTCTTTATCGAACTCGCGAGAATCTCGTCAAATTCCGGAACGTGCGTTCGCGTCCTTAATACGATGCGATCGTTAAAGTCCCTTCCTACGTGAACTTTTTATTTCTCTATTTTCAGTCCATCTATCGAAGGTGTACGATTATTTCGCAGAAGTCGTAATCTTATCTTCGATAAAAAAAAAAAAAAAAAAAACGATAAGGACTTATTTAGAGACCGTATGCGATTATTAGAATGAAAATGATGTAGTCCGATTCTATTCGACGATTCGATAGCGTCAATAATGAACTTATTTCATTCTACCTAAGAGTATCACGACGTTCCATGAAACCGATTGAGATATCATACGAGGATATGTATAATAATTGGACGACTATATTACGAGAAATATTATATTATTTAATAGCATTGAATCGAGTTACTACGGGATCCTGGTACGGTGATTCGAATACTCCGAACGACAAGTAAAACGAATTCTGTTAAAGGATAACTCGACTAGAGAAAGTCGTGGATATTTCGGACGGGATGCCGAACGGAGGATGACGAACCGAGAAAAGAAGAGGGCGAGTCCTTAGAGCTCCGGCACCTCCTCCACCTCCTCCACCTCCTTCTTCGTGCTCGAACCGTTCGGCGGTAGAGCGAAGGAGCGGAGATATGCAAACGTCTCGGCGCTGGACGGTCGAACATAACTCAGGCACACGTACGAGCCTGGACGGACGCACACCGGTGCGATACACTGAGGACACTATAAACCTCGATACCGGGCGAATAAAATCCCGGATTTACAGTCCTGATACCGAGCGAGACGGTACTGTCCTGTCCCCGACGCTGTCCTGTTTGTCGCTGTCGCACGGTGTGGGTTGGCTCATCAGCGATGGCCACGTCCAGCAGTATCTTTTCCCTCGGAACCGAAGCTACGGACCGGCCAATCTCAGCGGCACACGCACACCATTTTACTTCGCGAATCGACCTACCACATGTACATGTATATATATATATATATTTATCTATGTGTTAAAATGCATACGTCCTAAGTGTCTCTGTATGTGCGTGACTTTCGCAATACTTACTTAGAGAGAAACCGCTCCCTCTTATCACCCTTCCCGCGCTCACACTGCACCGTAGGACCTTGTTCGATACCATTTGAGGACCTCCAATAACCTATCCGAAGTCATTCCGATAGCAGCTCCCACCCGCCCCCACCCACACACGCTATATACCGCTGGAGGAGCTAGCGAGAACGAACGCAGGTGTGCTGCACAAAATCGTCTGATCGACGTCCCGAGTGCGCTGATCTCGATGACCTTCGCCGAGGGTCTCGATTCTTCGCGGCACGCCTCCGACCGCGAAGGATATCCTCCGCGAGATATCGAAAATACACCTCGAGGAGACTCCTAGACCTAATCCCTACGTAGATTCTCTCTCTCTCTCTCTCTCTCTCTATCTCTCTTTCTTGATTACGAGCACGAAGCGATATCGTCGAATAGATTTCCACGTTATACCTATACTAATACTCTTCTTTCTAATCTTTTCGAACGGTGAATTCGAGTCCAATCTCTTTATTTTTTGGTTTGTTCGCTTGTTTCTAATTCGATCGAGACTTCGTAGATACACGATGACCTCAAAAAATTGCTCGCGTATCTTTTATTCCATTCGACGATTTTACACGTTCCGTTGATTCGTTTGTTTACTGAAAGAAATATTTGGAATGACGAATCGGGCGTACTTTCGTTGTCCATGTCGCGGCCCATATTCAACGTACCCCGACATTAGCCACGAGACCACTCCATCAACGGCAACCAGACTATTGTACACGGTCCGTGCTTCTCCTCCCCTTTCCCATCTCTCTCTCTCTTTCTTAT